>CM069704.1:7313481-7318481 GCA_036010785.1 Ammospiza maritima maritima | reverse complement strand
TCCTTCCGACACTTCCTTCGTTCAGACACTTCCTTCGTTCAGACACCTCGTTCCGACACTTCCTTCCTTCCTTCCGACACTTCCTTCCGACATTTCCTTCTGGTTCTTCCTTCCTTCCTTCCTTCCAACACTTCCTTCCTTCCTTCCTTCCTTCCTTCCTTCCTTCCTTCCTTCCTTCCTTCCTTCCTTCCTTCCTTCCTTCCTTCCTTCCTTCCTTCCTTCCTTCCTTCCTTCCTTCCTTCCTTCCTTCCTTCCGACACTTCCGTCCTTCCGACACTTCCTTTCAACACTTCCTTCCGACACTTCCTTCCTTCCTTCCTTCCTTCCTTGCTTCCTCCCTTCCTTCCTTCCGACATTTCCTTCCTTCGTTCCGACACTTCCTTCCGACACTTCCTTCCGACACATCCTTCCTTCCTTCCTTCCTTCCTTCCTTCCTTCCTTCCTTCCTTCCTTCCTTCCTTCCTTCCTTCCTTCCTTCCTTCCTTCCTTCCTTCCTTCCTTCCTTCCTTCCTTCCTTCCTTCCTTCCTTCCTTCCTTCCTTCCTTCCGACACTTCCTTTCAACACTTCCTTCCTACACTTCCTTCCTTCCTTCCTTCCTTCCTTGCTTCCTCCCTTCCTTCCTTCCGACATTTCCTTCCTTCGTTCCGACACTTCCTTCCGACACTTCCTTCCGACACATCCTTCCTTCCTTCCTTCCTTCCTTCCTTCCTTCCTTCCTTCCTTCCTTCCTTCCTTCCTTCCTTCCTTCCTTCCTTCCTTCCTTCCTCCCTTCCTTCCTTCCTTCCTTCCTTCCTTCCTTCCTTCCTTCCTTCCTTCCTTCCTTCCGACACTTCCTTCCGACACTTCCTTCCGACACTTCTTTCCGACACTTCCTTCCGACACTTCCTTCCTTCCTTCCGACACTTCCTTCCTTCCTTCCGACACTTCCTTCCGACATTTCCTTCCTTCCTTCCGACACTTCCTTCCGACACTTCCTTCCAACACGTCCATCCTTCCTTCCTTCCTTCCGACACTTCCTTCCTTCCTTCCTTCCTTCCTTCCTTCCTTCCTTCCTTCCTTCCTTCCTTCCTTCCTTCCTTCCTTCCTTCCTTCCTTCCTTCCTTCCTTCCTTCCTTCCTTCCTTCCTTCCTTCCTTCCTTCCCACTTCCTTCCCACACTTCCTTCCCACACTTCCTTCCCACACTTCCTTCCGACAGTTCCTTCCTTACTTCTGACACTTCCTTCCGACACTTCCTTCCGAAACTCCCTTCCTTCCTTCCTTTCAACACTTCCTTCCTTCCTTCCTTCCTTCCTTCCTTCCTTCCTTCCTTCCTTCCTTCCTTCCTTCCTTCCTTCCTTCCTTCCTTCCTTCCTTCCTTCCTTCCTTCCTTCCTTCCTTCCTTCCTTCCTTCCTTCCTTCCTTCCTTCCTTCCTTCCTTCCTTCCTTCCTTCCTTCCTTCCTTCCTTCCTTCCTTCCTTCCTTCCTTCCTTCCTTCCCTCCTTCCCTCCTTCCCTCCTTCCCTCCTTCCCTCCTTCCCTCCTTCCTTCCTTCCTTCCTTCCTTCCTTCCTTCCTTCCTTCCTTCCTTCCTTCCTTCCTTCCTTCCTTCCTTCCTTCCTTCCTTCCTTCCTTCCTTCCTTCCTTCCTTCCTTCCTTCCTTCCGTCATTCCTTCCTTCCTTCCTTCCTTCCTTCCTTCCTTCCTTCCTTCCTTCCTTCCTTCCTTCCTTCCTTCCTTCCTTCCTTCCTTCCTTCCTTCCTTCCTTCCTTCCTTCCGTCATTCCTTCCTTCTTTCCTTCCTTCCTTCCTTCCTTCCTTCCTTCCTTCCTTCCTTCCTTCCTTCCTTCCTTCCTTCCTTCCTTCCTTCCTTCCTTCCTTCCTTCCGACACTTCCTTCCTTCCTTCCGACACTTCCTTCCTTCCTTCCGACACTTCCTTCCTTCCTTCCTTCCTTCCGACACTTCCTTCCTTCCGACACTTCCTTCCTTCCGACACTTCCTTCCTTCCGACACTTCCTTCTTTCCGACATTTCCTTCCTTCCTTCCGACACTTCCTTCGTTCAGACACTTCCTTCGTTCAGACACCTCGTTCCGACACTTCCTTCCTTCCTTCCGACACTTCCTTCCGACATTTCCTTCTGGTTCTTCCTTCCTTCCTTCCTTCCAACACGTCCTTCCTTCCTTCCTTCCTTCCTTCCTCCCTTCCTTCCTTCCTTCCTTCCTTCCTTCCTTCCTTCCTTCCTTCCTTCCTTCCTTCCTTCCTTCCTTCCTTCCTTCCGACACTTCCTTCCTTCCGACACTTCCTTCCGACACTTCCTTCCCTTCCTTCCCTCCTTCCTTCCTTCCGACAATTCCTTCCTTCGTTCCGACACTTCCTTCCTTCGTTCCGACACTTCCTTCCTTCCTTCCTTCCTTCCTTCCTTCCTTCCTTCCTTCCTTCCTTCCTTCCTTCCTTCCTTCCTTCCTTCCTTCCTTCCTTCCTTCCTTCCTTCCTTCCTTCCCTCCTTCCTTCCTTCCGACACTTCCTTCCTTCGTTCCGACACTTCCTTCCTTCGTTCCGACACTTCCTTCCTTCCTTCCTTCCTTCCTTCCTTCCTTCCTTCCTTCCTTCCTTCCTTCCTTCCTTCCTTCCTTCCTTCCTTCATTCCTTCCTTCCTTCCTTCCTTGCTTCCTTCCTTCCTTTCTTCCTTCCTCCCTTCCTTCCTTCCAACACATCCTTCCTTCCTTCCGACATTTCCTTCCGACACGACCGACCGACACGTCCTTCCTTCCTTCCTTCCTTCCTTCCTTCCTTCCTTCCGACACTTCCTTCCTTCCTTCCGACACTTCCTTCCTTCCGACACTTCCTTCCTTCCGACACTTCCTTCCTTCCTTCCTTCCTTCCTTCCTTCCTTCCTTCCTTCCTTCCTTCCTTCCTTCCTTCCTTCCTTCCTTCCTTCCTTCCTTCCTTCCTTCCTTCCGACACTTCTTTCCGACACTTCCTTCCGACCCTTCCTTCCGACATTTCCTTCCTTCGTTCCGACACTTCCTTCCGACACTCCCTTCCGACACGTCCATCCTTCCTTCCTTCCTTCCTTCCTTCCTTCCTTCCTTCCTTCCTTCCTTCCTTCCTTCCTTCCTTCCTTCCTTCCTTCCTTCCTTCCTTCCGACACTTCCTTCCGACACTTCCTTCCGACACTTCCTTCCTTCCTTCCTTCCATCCTTCCTTCCTTCCTTCCTTCCTTCCTTCCTTCCTTCCTTCCTTCCTTCCTTCCTTCCTTCCTTCTTCCTTCCTTCCTTCCTTCCTTCCTTCCTTCCTTCCTTCCTTCCTTCCTTCCTTCCTTCCTTCCTTCCTTCCTTCCTTCCTTCCTTCCTTCCTTCCTTCCTTCCGACACTTCCTTCCGACACTTCCTTCCTTCCGACACTTCCTTCCTTCCGACAGTTCCTTCCGACACTTCCTTCCGACACTTCCTTCCGACACTTCCTTCCAACACTTCATTCCAACACTTCCTTCCGAAACTTCCTTCCTTCCTTCCTTCCTTCCTTGCTTCCTCCCTTCCTTCCTTCTGACATTTCCTTCCTTCGTTCGGACACTTCCTTCCGACACTTCCTTCCGACACACCCTTCCTTCCTTCCTTCCTTCCTTCCTTCCTTCCTTCCTTCCTTCCTTCCTTCCTTCCTTCCTTCCTTCCTTCCTTCCTTCCTTCCTTCCTTCCTTCCTTCCTTCCTTCCTTCCTTCCTTCCTTCCATCCTTCCTTCCTTCCTTCCCTCCTTCCCTCCTTCCCTCCTTCCCCTTCCTTCCTTCCTTCCTTCCTTCCTTCCTTCCTTCCTTCCTTCCTTCCTTCCTTCCTTCCTTCCTTCCTTCCTTCCTTCCTTCCTTCCTTCCTTCCGACACTTCCTTCCCAAACTTCCTTCCCAAACTTCCTTCCCAAACTTCCTTCCCAAACTTCCTTCCCAAACTTCCTTCCCAAACTTCCTTCCCAAACTTCCTTCCCAAACTTCCTTCCGACACGTCCTTCCTTCCTTCCTTCCTTCCTTCCTTCCTTCCTTCCTTCCTTCCTTCCTTCCTTCCTTCCTTCCTTCCTTCCTTCCTTCCTTCCTTCCTACCTTCCTTCCTTCCTTCCTTCCTTCCTTCCTTCCTTCCTTCTTTCCTTCCTTCCTTCCTTCCTTCCTTCCTTCCTTCCTTCCTTCCTTCCTTCCTTCCTTCCTTCCTTCCTTCCTTCCTTCCTTCCTTCCTTCCTTCCTTCCTTCCTTCCTTCCTTCCTTCCTTCTTTCCGACACGTCATTACTTCTTCCTGACACTTCCTTCCGACACTTCCTTCCGACACTTCCTTCCTTCCTTCCTTCCGACACTTCTTTCCGACACTTCCTTCCTTCCTTCCTTCCTTCCTTCCTTCCTTCCTTCCTTCCTTCCTTCCTTCCTTCCTTCCTTCCTTCCTTCCTTCCTTCCTTCCTTCCTTCCTTCCTTCCGACACATCCTTCCTTAGTTCCGACACTTCCTTCCGACACGACCGACCGACACTTCCTTCCTTCCTTCCTTCCTTCCTTCCTTCCTTCCTTCCTTCCTTCCTTCCTTCCTTCCTTCCTTCCTTCCTTCCTTCCTTCCTTCCTTCCGACACTTCCTTTCAACACTTCCTTCCGACACTTCCTTCCTTCCTTCCTTCCTTCCTTGCTTCCTCCCTTCCTTCCTTCCGACATTTCCTTCCTTCGTTCGGACACTTCCTTCCGACACTTCCTTCCGACACACCCTTCCTTCCTTCCTTCCTTCCTTCCTTCCTTCCTTCCTTCCTTCCTTCCTTCCTTCCTTCCTTCCTTCCTTCCTTCCTTCCTTCCTTCCTTCCTTCCTTCCTTCCTTCCTTCCTTCCTTCCTTCCTTCCTTCCTTCCTTCCTTCTTTCCTTCCTTCCTTCCTTCCTTCCTTCCTTCCTTCCTTCCTTCCTTCCTTCCTTCCTTCCTTCCTTCCCTCCTTCCCTCCTTCCCTCCTTCCCTCCTTCCTTCCTTCCTTCCTTCCTTCCTTCCTTCCTTCCTTCCTTCCTTCCTTCCTTCCA
>CM069704.1:7302443-7313281 GCA_036010785.1 Ammospiza maritima maritima | reverse complement strand
TCCTTCCTTCCTTCCCACACTTCCTTCCTTCCCACACTCCCTTCCTTCCTTCCTTCCTTCCTTCCTTCCTTCCTTCCTTCCTTCCTTCCTTCCTTCCTTCCTTCCTTCCTTCCTTCCTTCCTTCCTTCCTTCCTTCCTTCCTTCCTTCCTTCCTTCCTTCCTTCCTTCCTTCCTTCCATCCTTCCTTCCTTCCTTCCTTCCGACACACCCTTCCTTCCTTCCGACACGTCCTTCCTTCCGACACGTCCTTCCTTCCTTTGTTCTTTCCTTCCTTCCGAAACTCCCTTCCTTCCTTCCTTTCGACACTTCCTTCCTTCCTTCCTTCCTTCCTTCCTTCCTTCCTTCCTTCCTTCCTTCCTTCCTTCCTTCCTTCCTTCCTTCCTTCCTTCCTTCCTTCCTTCCTTCCTTCCTTCCTTCCTTCCTTCCTTCCTTCCTTCCTTCCTTCCTTCCTTCCTTCCTCCTGACACTTCCTTCCGACACTTCTTTCCTTCCTTCCTTCCTTCCTTCTTACAATTCCTTCCTTCGTTCCGACACTTCCTTCCTTCCCTCCTTCCTTCCTTCCTTCCTTCCTTCCTTCCTTCCTTCCTTCCTTCCTTCCTTCCTTCCTTCCTTCCTTCCTTCCTTCCTTCCTTCCTTCCTTCCTTCCTTCCTTCCTTCCTTCCTTCCTTCCTTCCTTCCTTCCTTCCTTCCGACACATCCTTCCTTCCTTCCGACACTTCCTTCCGACACGACCGACCGACACGTCCTTCCTTCCTTCTTTCCTTCCTTCCTTCCTTCCTTCCGACACTTCCTTCCGACACTTCCTTCCGACACTTCCTTCCGACACTTCCTTCCGACACTTCCTACTTTCCTTCCTTCCTTCCTTCCTTCCTTCCTTCCTTCCTTCCTTCCTTCCTTCCTTCCTTCATTCCGACACTTCCTTCCGACACTTCCTTCCGACACTTCCTTCCGACACTTCCTTCCAACACTTCCTTCCGACACTTCCTTCCTTCCTTCCTTCCTTCCTTGCTTCCTCCCTTCCTTCCTTCCGACATTTCCTTTCTTCTTTCCGACACTTCCTTCCGACACTTCCTTCCGACACGTCCATCCTTCCTTCCTTCCTTCCTACACTTCCTTCTTTCCTTCCTTCCTTCCTTCCTTCCTTCCTTCCTTCCTTCCTTCCTTCCTTCCTTCCTTCCTTCCTTCCTTCCTTCCTTCCTTCCTTCCTTCCTTCCTTCCTTCCTTCCTTCCTTCCTTCCTTTCGACACTTCCTTCCTTCCTTCCTTCCTTCCTTCCTTCCTTCCTTCCTTCCTTCCTTCCTTCCTTCCTTCCTTCCTTCCTTCCTTCCTTCCTTCCTTCCTTCCTTCCTTCCTTCCTTCCTTCCTTCCTTCCGACACATCCTTCCTTCCTTCCAACACTTCCTTCCGACACGACCGAAAGACACGTCCTTCCTTCCTTCTTTCCTTCCTTCCTTCCTTCCTTCCTTCCTTCCTTCCTTCCTTCCTTCCTTCCTTCCTTCCTTCCTTCCTTCCTTCCTTCCTTCCTTCCTTCCTTCCTTCCTTCCTTCCGACACTTCCTTCCGACACTTCCTTCTGACACTTCCTTCCTTCCTTCCTTCCGACACTTCCTACTTTCCTTCCTTCCTTCCTTCCTTCCTTCCTTCCTTCCTTCCTTCCTTCCTTCCTTCCTTCCTTCCTTCCTTCCTTCCTTCCTTCCTTCCTTCCTTCCTTCCTTCCTTCCTTCCTTCCTTCCTTCCTTCCTTCCTTCCTTCCTTCCGACACATCCTTCCTTCCTTCCGACACTTTCTTCCGACACGACCGACCGACACGTCCTTCCTTCCTTCTTTCCTTCCTTCCTTCCTTCCTTCCGACACTTCCTTCCGACACTTCCTTCCGACACTTCCTTCCGACACTTCCTTCCGACACTTCCTACTTTCCTTCCTTCCTTCCTTCCTTCCTTCCTTCCTTCCTTCCTTCTTTCCTTCCTTCCTTCCTTCCTTCCTTCCTTCCTTCCTTCCTTCCTTCCTTCCTTCCTTCCTTCCTTCCGACACTTCCTTCCGACACTTCCTTCTGACACTTCCTTCCTTCCTTCCTTCCGACACTTCCTACTTTCCTTCCTTCCTTCCTTCCTTCCTTCCTTCCTTCTTCCTTCCTTCCTTCCTTCCTTCCTTCCTTCCTTCCTTCCTTCCTTCCTTCCTTCCTTCCTTCCTTCCTTCCTTCCTTCCTTCCTTCCTTCCTTCCTTCCTTCCTTCCTTCCTCCTGACACTTCCTTCCGACACTTCTTTCCTTCCTTCCTTCCTTCCTTCTTACAATTCCTTCCTTCGTTCCGACACTTCCTTCCTTCCCTCCTTCCTTCCTTCCTTCCTTCCTTCCTTCCTTCCTTCCTTCCTTCCTTCCTTCCTTCCTTCCTTCCTTCCTTCCTTCCTTCCTTCCTTCCTTCCTTCCTTCCTTCCTTCCTTCCTTCCTTCCTTCCTTCCTTCCTTCCTTCCGACACATCCTTCCTTCCTTCCGACACTTTCTTCCGACACGACCGACCGACACGTCCTTCCTTCCTTCTTTCCTTCCTTCCTTCCTTCCTTCCTTCCGACACTTCCTTCCGACACTTCCTTCCGACACTTCCTTCCGACACTTCCTTCCGACACTTCCTACTTTCCTTCCTTCCTTCCTTCCTTCCTTCCTTCCTTCCTTCCTTCCTTCCTTCCTTCCTTCCTTCCTTCCTTCCTTCCTTCCTTCCTTCCTTCCTTCCTTCCTTCCCTCCTTCATTCCGACACTTCCTTCCGACACTTCCTTCCGACACTTCCTTCCGACACTTCCTTCCAACACTTCCTTCCGACACTTCCTTCCTTCCTTCCTTCCCTCCTTGCTTCCTCCCTTCCTTCCTTCCGACATTTCCTTTCTTCTTTCCGACACTTCCTTCCGACACTTCCTTCCGACACGTCCATCCTTCCTTCCTTCCTTCCTACACTTGCTTCCTTCCTTCCGACACTTCCTTCCTTCCTTCCTTCCTTCCTTCCTTCCTTCCTTCCTTCCTTCCTTCCTTCCTTCCTTCCTTCCTTCCTTCCTTCCTTCCTTCCTTCCTTCCTTCCTTCCTTCCTTCCTTCCTTCCTTCCTTCCTTCCTTCCTTCCCACACTTCCTTCCCACACTTCCTTCCCACACTTCCTTCCGACAGTTCCTTCCTTCCTTCCGACACTTCCTTCCGACACTTCCTTCCGAAACTCCCTTCCTTCCTTCCTTTCGACACTTCCTTCCTTCCTTCCTTCCTTCCTTCCTTCCTTCCTTCCTTCCTTCCTTCCTTCCTTCCTTCCTTCCTTCCTTCCTTCCTTCCTTCCTTCCTTCCTTCCTTCCTTCCTTCCTTCCTTCCTTCCTTCCTTCCTTCCTTCCGACAGTTCCTTCCCACACTTCCTTCCCACACTTCCTTCCCACACTTCCTTCCGACACGTCCTTCCTTCCTTCCTTCCTTCCTTCCTTCCTTCCTTCCTTCCTTCCTTCCTTCCTTCCTTCCTTCCTTCCTTCCTTCCTTCCTTCCTTCCTTCCTTCCTTCCTTCCTTCCTTCCTTCCTTCCTTCCTTCCTTCATTCCTCCCTCCCTCCCTCCCTCCTTCCCTCCCTCCCTCCATCCCTCCCTCCCTCCCTCCCTCCCTCCCTTCCTTCCTTCCTTCCTTCCTTCCTTCCTTCCTTCCTTCCTTCCTTCCTTCCTTCCTTCCTTCCTTCCTTCCTTCCTTCCTTCCTTCCTTCCTTCCTTCCTTCCTTCCTTCCTTCCTTCCTTCCTTCCTTCCTTCCTTCCTTCCTTCCTTCCTTCCTTCCTTCCTTCCTTCCTTCCTTCCTTCCTTCCTTCCATCCTTCCTTCCTTCCTTCCTTCCTTCCTTCCTTCCTTCCTTCCTTCCTTCCTTCCTTCCTTCCTTCCTTCCTTCCTTCTTCCTTCTGACACTTCCTTCCTTCCTTCCTTCCTTCCTTCCTTCCTTCCTTCCTTCCTTCCTTCCTTCCTTCCTTCCTTCCTTCCTTCCTTCCTTCCTTCCTTCCTTCCTTCCTTCCTTCCTTCCTTCCTTCCTTCCTTCCTTCCTTCCTTCCTTCCTTCCTTCCTTCCTTCCTTCCTTCCTTCCCACACTTCCTTCCCACACTTCCTTCCCACACTTCCTTCCGACAGTTCCTTCCTTCCTTCCGACACTTCCTTCCGACACTTCCTTCCGAAACTCCCTTCCTTCCTTCCTTTCGACACTTCCTTCCTTCCTTCCTTCCTTCCTTCCTTCCTTCCTTCCTTCCTTCCTTCCTTCCTTCCTTCCTTCCTTCCTTCCTTCCTTCCTTCCTTCCTTCCTTCCTTCCTTCCTTCCTTCCTTCCTTCCTTCCTTCCTTCCTTCCTTCCTTCCTTCCTTCCTTCCTTCCTTCCTTCCTTCCTTCCATCCGACACTTCCTTCCCACACTTCCTTCCCACACTTCCTTCCCACACTTCCTTCCCACACTTCCTTCCCACACTTCCTTCCGACACGTCCTTCCTTCCTTCCTTCCTTCCTTCCTTCCTTCCTTCCTTCCTTCCTTCCTTCCTTCCTTCCTTCCTTCCTTCCTTCCTTCCTTCCTTCCTTCCTTCCTTCCTTCCTTCCTTCCTTCCTTCCTTCCTTCCTTCCCACACTTCCTTCCCACACTTCCTTCCCACACTTCCTTCCCACACTTCCTTCCCACACGTCCTTCCGACACTTCCTTCCTTCCTTCTTTCCTTCCTTCCTTCTGACACTTCCTTCTTTCCTTCCTTCCTTCCTTCCTTCCTTCCTTCCTTCCTTCCTTCCTTCCTTCCTTCCTTCCTTCCTTCCTTCCTTCCTTCCTTCCTTCCTTCCTTCCTTCCTTCCTTCCTTCCTTCCTTCCTTCCGACACGTCCATCCTTCCTTCCTTCCTTCCGACACTTCCTTCCTTCGTTCCGACACTTCCTTCCTTCCTTCCTTCCTTCCTTCCTTCCTTCCTTCCTTCCTTCCTTCCTTCCTTCCTTCCTTCCTTCCTTCCTTCCTTCCTTCCTTCCTTCCTTCCTTCCTTCCTTCCTTCCTTCCTTCCTTCCTTCCGACACTTCCTTCCGACACTTCCTTCCGACACTTCCTTCCGACACTTCCTTCCGACACTTCCTTCCGACACTTCCTTCCGACACTTCCTTCCGACACTTCCTTCCTTCCTCCTCCCTCCCTCCCTCCCTCCCTCCCTCCCTCCCTCCCTCCCTCCCTTCCTTCCTTCCTTCCTTCCTTCCTTCCTTCCTTCCTTCCTTCCTTCCTTCCTTCCTTCCTTCCTTCCTTCCTTCCTTCCTTCCTTCCTTCTTTCCTTCCTTCCATCCTTCCTTCCTTCTGACACTTCCTTCCTTCCTTCCTTCCTTCCTTCCTTCCTTCCATCCTTCCTTCCTTCATTCCTTCCTTCCTTCCTTCCTTCCTTCCTTCCTTCCTTCCGACACTTCCTTCCTTCCTTCCTTCCTTCCTCCCTTCCTTCCTTCCTTCCGACACTTCCTTCCTTCCGACACTTCTTTCCTTCCGACACTTCCTTCCTTCCTTCATTCCTTCCTTCCTTCCTTCCTTCCTTCCCACACGTCCTTCCTTCCGACACGTCCTTCCTTCCTTTGTTCTTTCCTTCCTTCCGACACGTCCTTCCCACACTTCCTTCCCACACTTCCTTTACACACTTCCTTCCCACACTTCCTTCCCACACTTCCTTCCGACACGTCCTTCCTTCCTTCCTTCCTTCCTTCCTTCCTTCCTTCCTTCCTTCCTTCCTTCCTTCCTTCCTTCCTTCCTTCCTTCCTTCCTTCCTTCCTTCCTTCCTTCCTTCCTTCCTTCCTTCCTTCCTTCTTTCCGACACGTCATTACTTCCTCCTGACACTTCTTTCCGACACTTCCTTCCTTCCTTCCTTCCTTCCTTCCTTCCTTCCTTCCTTCCTTCCTTCCTTCCTTCCTTCCTTCCTTCCGACACTTCCTTCCGACACGACCGACCGACACGTCCTTCCTTCCGTCTTTCCTTCCTTCCTTCCTTCCTTCCGGCACTTCCTTCCGACACTTCCTTCCGACACTTCCCTCCGACACTTCCTACTTTCCTTCCTTCCTTCCTTCCTTCCTTCCTTCCTTCCTTCCTTCCTTCCTTCCTTCCTTCCTTCCTTCCTTCCTTCCTTCCTTCCTTCCTTCCTTCCTTCCTTCCTTCCTTCCTTCCTTCCTTCCTTCCTTCCTTCCTTCCTTCCTTCCTTCTCTCCTTCCTTCCTTCCTTCCTTCCTTCCGACACTTCCTTCCGACACTTCCTTCCGACACTTCCTTCCGACACTTCCTTCCGACACTTCCTTCCGACACTTCCTTCCTTCCGACACTTCCTTCCTTCCTTCCTTCCTTGCAACTCTTCCTTCTTTCCGACACTTCCTTCCTTCCTTCCGACACTTCCTTCGTTCAGACACTTCCTTCGTTCAGACACCTCGTTCCGACACTTCCTTCCGACACTTCCTTCGGACACATCGGTCCTTCCTTCCGACACTTCCTTCCTTCCTTCCGACACTTCCTTCCTTACTTCCGACACTTCCTTCCTTCTTTCCGACACTTCCTTCGTTCAAACATTTCCTTCGTTCAGACACCTCGTTCCGACACTTCCTTCCTTCCTTCCTTCCTTCCTTCCTTCCTTCCTTCCTTCCTTCCTTCCTTCCTTCCTTCCTTCCTTCCTTCCTTCCTTCCTTCCTTCCTTCCTTCCTTCCGACTCTTCCTTCCTTCCTTCCGACACTTCCTTCCTTCCTTCCTTCCTTCCTTCCTTCCTTCCTTCCTTCCTTCCTTCCTTCCTTCCTTCCTTCCTTCCTTCCTTCCTTCCTTCCGACACTTCCTTCCGACACTTCCTTCCTTCCTTCCTTCCTTCCGACACTTCCTTCCGACACTTCCTTCCGACACTTCCTTCCGACACTTCCTTCCTTCCTTCCGACACTTCCTTCCGACACTTCCTTCCGACACTTCCTTCCGACACTTCCTTCGGACACTTCCTTCCGACACTTCCTTCCTTCCGACACTTCCTTCCTTCCTTCCTTCCTTGCAACACTTCCTTCCTTCCGACACTTCCTTCCTTCCTTCCGACACTTCCTTCGTTCAGACACTTCCTTCGTTCAGACACCTCGTTCCGACACTTCCTTCCGACACTTCCTTCGGACACATCCGTCCTTCCTTCCGACACTTCCTTCCTTCCTTCCGACACTTCCTTCCTTACTTCCGACACTTCCTTCCTTCTTTCCGACACTTCCTTCATTCAAACACTTCCTTCGTTCAGACACCTCGTTCCGACACTTCCTTCCTTCCTTCCTTCCTTCCTTCCTTCCTTCCTTCCTTCCTTCCTTCCTTCCTTCCTTCCTTCCTTCCTTCCTTCCTTCCTTCCTTTCTTCCTTCCGACACTTCCTTCCGACACTTCCTTCCTTCCTTCCTTCCTTCCTTCCTTCCTTCCTTCCTTCCTTCCTTCCTTCCTTCCTTCCTTCCTTCCTTCCTTCCGACACTTCCTTCCGACACTTCCTTCCGACACTTCCTTCCTTCCTTCTTTCCTTCCTTCCTTCCTTCCTTCCTTCCTTCCTTCCTTCCTTCCTTCCTTCCTTCCTTCCTTCCTTCCTTCCTTCCTTCCTTCCTTCCTTCCTTCCTTCCTTCCTTCCTTCCTTCCATCCGACACTTCCTTCCGACACTTCCTTCCCACACTTCCTTCCCACACTTCCTTCCCACACTTCCTTCCCACACTTCCTTCCGACACGTCCTTCCTTCCTTCCTTCCTTCCTTCCTTCCTTCCTTCCTTCCTTCCTTCCTTCCTTCCTTCCTTCCTTCCTTCCTTCCTTCCTTCCTTCCTTCCTTCCTTCCTTCCTTCCATCCTTCCTTCCTTCATTCCTTCCTTCCTTCCTTCCTTCCGACTCGTCCTTCCTTCCTTCCGACACGTCCTTCCTTCCGACATGTCCTTCCTTTCTTTGTTCTTTCCTTCCTTCCGACACGTCCTTCCGACACTTCCTTCCTTCCTTCTTTACTTCCTTCCTTCCTTCCTTCCTTCCTTCCTTCCTTCCTTCCTTCCTTCCTTCCTTCCTTCCTTCCTTCCTTCCTTCCATCCTTCCTTCCTTCATTCCTTCCTTCCTTCCTTCCTTCCTTCCTTCCTTCCTTCCTTCCTTCCTTCCTTCCTTCCTTCCATCCGACTCGTCCTTACTTCCTTCCGACACGTCCTTCCTTCCGACATGTCCTACCTTCCTTTGTTCTTTCCTTCCTTCCGACACTTCCTTCCTTCCTTCTTTCCTTCCTTCCTTCCTTCCTTCCTTCCTTCCTTCCTTCCTTCCTTCCTTCCTTCCTTCCTTCCTTCCTTCCTTCCTTCCTTCCTTCCTTCCTTCCTTCCTTCCTTCCTTCCTTCCTTCCTTCCTTCCTTCCCACACTTCCTTCCCACACTTCCTTCCCACACTTCCTTCCCACACTTCCTTCCCACACTTCCTTCCCACACGTCCTTCCGACACTTCCTTCCTTCCTTCTTTCCTTCCTTCCTTCTGACACTTCCTTCTTTCCTTCCTTCCTTCCTTCCTTCCTTCCTTCCTTCCTTCCTTCCTTCCTTCCTTCCTTCCTTCCTTCCTTCCTTCCTTCCTTCCTTCCTTCCTTCCTTCCTTCCTTCCTTCCGACACGTCCATCCTTCCTTCCTTCCTTCCGACACTTCCTTCCTTCGTTCCGACACTTCCTTCCTTCCTTCCTTCCTTCCTTCCTTCCTTCCTTCCTTCCTTCCTTCCTTCCTTCCTTCCTTCCTTCCTTCCTTCCTTCCTTCCTTCCTTCCTTCCTTCCTTCCTTCCTTCCTTCCTTCCGACACTTCCTTCCGACACTTCCTTCCGACACTTCCTTCCGACACTTCCTTCCGACACTTCCTTCCGACACTTCCTTCCGACATTTCCTTCCTTCCTCCCTCCCTCCCTCCCTCCCTCCCTCCCTCCCTCCCTCCCTCCCTCCCTCCCTCCCTCCCTTCCTTCCTTCCTTCCTTCCTTCCTTCCTTCCTTCCTTCCTTCCTTCCTTCCTTCCTTCCTTCCTTCCTTCCTTCCTTCCTTCTTTCCTTCCTTCCATCCTTCCTTCCTTCTGACACTTCCTTCCTCCCTTCCTTCCTTCCTTCCTTCCTTCCTTCCTTCCTTCCTTCCTTCCTTCCTTCCTTCCTTCCTTCCTTCCTTCCTTCCTTCCTTCCTTCCTTCCTTCCTTCCTTCCTTCCGACACTTCCTTCCTTCCTTCCGACACTTCCTTCCTTCCGACACTTCTTTCCTTCCGACACTTCCTTCCTTCCTTCATTCCTTCCTTCCTTCCTTCCTTCCTTCCCACACGTCCTTCCTTCCGACACGTCCTTCCTTCCTTTGTTCTTTCCTTCCTTCCGACACGTCCTTCCCACACTTCCTTCCCACACTTCCTTTACACACTTCCTTCCCACACTTCCTTCCCACACTTCCTTCCGACACGTCCGTCCTTCCTTCCTTCCTTCCTTCCTTCCTTCCTTCCTTCCTTCCTTCCTTCCTTCCTTCCTTCCTTCCTTCTTTCCGACACGTCATTACTTCCTCCTGACACTTCTTTCCGACACTTCCTTCCTTCCTTCCTTCCTTCCTTCCTTCCTTCCTTCCTTCCTTCCTTCCTTCCTTCCTTCCTTCCTTCCTTCCTTCCGACACTTCCTTCCGACACGACCGACTGACACGTCCTTCCTTCCGTCTTTCCTTCCTTCCTTCCTTCCTTCCGGCACTTCCTTCCGACACTTCCTTCCGACACTTCCCTCCGACACTTCCTACTTTCCTTCCTTCCTTCCTTCCTTCCTTCCTTCCTTCCTTCCTTCCTTCCTTCCTTCCTTCCTTCCTTCCTTCCTTCCTTCCTTCCTTCCTTCCTTCCTTCCTTCCTTCTCTCCTTCCTTCCTTCCTTCCTTCCTTCCTTCCGACACTTCCTTCCGACACTTCCTTCCGACACTTCCTTCCGACACTTCCTTCCGACACTTCCTTCCGACACTTCCTTCCTTCCGACACTTCCTTCCTTCCTTCCTTCCTTGCAACACTTCCTTCCTTCCGACACTTCCTTCCTTCCTTCCGACACTTCCTTCGTTCAGACACTTCCTTCGTTCAGACACCTCGTTCCGACACTTCCTTCCGACACTTCCTTCCTTCCTTCCGACACTTCCTTCCTTACTTCCGACACTTCCTTCCTTCTTTCCGACACTTCCTTCGTTCAAACATTTCCTTCGTTCAGACACCTCGTTCCGACACTTCCTTCCTTCCTTCCTTCCTTCCTTCCTTCCTTCCTTCCTTCCTTCCTTCCTTCCTTCCTTCCTTCCTTCCTTCCTTCCTTCCTTCCTTCCTTCCTTCCTTCCTTCCTTCCTTCCTTCCTTCCGACTCTTCCTTCCTTCCTTCCGACACTTCCTTTCTTCCTTCCTTCCTTCCTTCCTTCCTTCCTTCCTTCCTTCCTTCCTTCCTTCCTTCCTTCCTTCCGACACTTCCTTCCGACACTTCCTTCCGACACTTCCTTCCTTCCTTCCTTCCTTCCGACACTTCCTTCCGACACTTCCTTCCGACACTTCCTTCCGACACTTCCTTCCTTCCTTCCGACACTTCCTTCCGACACTTCCTTCGGACACTTCCTTCCGACACTTCCTTCCTTCCGACACTTCCTTCCTTCCTTCCTTCCTTGCAACACTTCCTTCCTTCCGACACTTCCTTCCTTCCTTCCGACACTTCCTTCGTTCAGACACTTCCTTCGTTCAGACACCTCGTTCCGACACTTCCTTCCGACACTTCCTTCGGACACATCCGTCCTTCCTTCCGACACTTCCTTCCTTCCTTCCGACACTTCCTTCCTTACTTCCGACACTTCCTACCTTCTTTCCGACACTTCCTTCATTCAAACACTTCCTTCGTTCAGAC